>VWYE01006966.1:523308-569709 GCA_013398995.1 Alaudala cheleensis
GGGGGGGTGGTGGGTCAAGGTCTTTTGTGGAAAGGCTGAAAACTGAAATCAAGTGGATGTTGACACACAGTGTTAAAACTTCCAAAAGCTTTCAAATCCAGTGGCAAGAGGAATGTGCATAGCTGAATGAGAGATGGAAACAAGCTGTGCTAAAGCAAGGCAACAGGTACACAGCTGCTTTCTTGTGCTGGCCAGGAGTGGTGCTTGTGCTTCACTGTGCTTCCAGTGGATCTGAGGTGTAAGAAAGGGCACAAGTGTATTAATTTCATTTTCAACTCTTTGATCAAGTGAGCCAAATGCCCATGAACCAGAGCATCATTGCAAATCTTGGGATGGCTTGCTTTATCAGTACTTCATCAGTAGCTAGCTAGAAAGGGGGGGGTTGATTTCATTTGCTCAAGCTTGGTACTAATTAAACTGAAGAACCACAGGAAAGGAACAGTTGTGTTTTCAAAGCAGAGCCCCAAATGCCATGCAGTGGGAACGTGGCCAGTCTGCAGTGAGGGAACCAGCCACAACAGATACAGAAAGTGTCATTTTGGGTTTGTTGGCATGGAGAGGATGTGCTTAGCAGTATCAGTCTAGACATGGTTTCCCAAGTTATAATTGTGCTTGGAATGTTTTAGTCGAGTTTAAAACTCTTCAGACTGAGTTTACGTGCAAGACAAATCTAAATTATGTTTGCATGCATAAAATTGGGTGTAACACTCAATAGGAACTTGTATTCTCCCGTATAGGCACTGTGAGATTATGCTTCTTTGTAAAGGCATAATTGCTACAAATTGGATACCTGGAGCTCTAATTGCTCTCTGTGGCTTCATATTTATCTGGCATTGTCTTAGAGTGTAATTCCTGAAGTCTTCAAACCAGGTCATATTTCAGAAGCTGGTTTTATTTTAATAGGATGCTTTTCTTGTGGTGGAATGCATATAGGCTGACAATGTATTTCTTTTATAGTCTTGAGATTATTAAAAAGGAAAGAGGAAGGGAGGGGGTAGACCCTCCCAGTGAGACTGGGAGCAGGATATTATGGAAAAATGGGTGAAACAGCTTTGAAGAAAATAAGGAGGGTTGTAGGAAACACTTACCTTGTCCAGGATGGGAATTTTGAGATGCAGGACTCCCAAAAGGAAGGACACTAACTGCAGATAGGTTGAGGAGGGCTTTTAATATCTGTTTCTTCAGGTGCTATACTAATCTCATAAAAACTGATAATTAATTTTTTTCTCAGTGTTCTAATGATAGACTGGAAGGAGCACAGGCTATCAGTTTCTGATTTGTAGCATTATAATGAACTCTCTCCTCAGTAAGTTGTATAAACACAGACATGAAATTATACTTGGCCAAATGTTTTCCTTTTATCCTGAAATGTTTTCCCCCAATCTTATATTCTTTTGCCTTTGTTTTCTAGTGTAAGCTCTTTTTCCAGGCAAAGAGACAATTCAGTCTTGAATTGTGTTCATGTTGTATGTCACCAAAATAAACTCTGAAGAACCAGTCCTACAAACTTTAATCTAACTGCAAGTGCCATCCCCTGGAGTTCTTGTGTGATTTTTGAAGTACCTATTCTGCTCAGCAGTGTTTCTTCCAGTTCAAATTACTTACAATTCAGTTACTTCTCTGTCCTGATTCTACAAGAGACCTGAGAGTCCCTGATTATACAAGAGAAATGGAAGCAGGTTTTAACACTTCTGGAACAGCTATGAATTTCTGTAGTCCTTCTGCTTATTTCTTGTCTATTTTCTAACCTTTGAGCAGAAACTACTTGCACACTGACATCCAAGAATTGCCTACACAGTAGGTATGTCTGTAACTGCCTTCTGCACAGGGTATGGGTGATCCTTCAATGTGTATCCAGTGGCTCTTGCAGCCCAGCTTAGCTCCATCACTGGGTTCTTAGAATAAAGTCTGCAATGACACCTAGGACTTGTAGTTCTCCCAAGGAGAGAAGGTGCTGGGACTTGCATTTCAGCAGTTCCAGATCTTCCATCTCATGAAACCGGGTTCTTTGTAGGTGATATCTCAGCTGTGGTTTCTGCCAAAGGAAAATCTGTAACAGGAAAGAGATGAAATAATTGAAACTGAGGAGGTTGGTAACGGGTGTTACTTTTTGGGCATTCTGTACTTATTGGAGATGGATAGGAGTCTGTTTCAGAGATCTTTGCTGCTTTGGAGGTGTGATTCTGAAAGTTCTTGGGCTGAAATTGGGAAGATCTTTCTGTTTTTCTAACCAGAGTTCATCTCCATGCATGTATTCCTGCACGTGTACAGATCAAGAGTGAGGGAGCAGCAGATGGGCTGGGAGAGGGCTGAGTTAAAACACCCAAAGCAATATGCCAGAAATGCTGCAGCTGCATCCAAATCCTGGTGTTACATATCAAATTAGACAACTTAGTAAATGTTTTTACTATTCCTTGTTCACCTTGTTGCTATATTTCACTTGGTTCAATTAAATAACTTCTCACTGAAATGAGTTTTCCAAATCCTAATGAGCACTCCCTGAATCACTTTTTTTTTTCCAAGTGACAGATTTAACTTTTGGTCCAAAAAAAACCCCCCACTCATAGATAAAAAGATAAAAGTCTATTTTTAAAATATAAATTAGGCTACTTTAAGTCTCTGGGAATAATTAAAAATCTAGTTGACCTATGAATATTTATGAAAGTGTTAATTAAGGGATGTGTGAGTGAACCCACCTTGCTGTGTCACACAGTCATTAACCCTAGCAACTCCCAGATGTTCATTGTGTCAGTGTTTAGGACAAGCCACAATTCCACTCTATTTGACCAGTTTGAGGAGCGCTTCCCAAGGTGGTGTTGAAATCTCTTGGTGTTGCCAGAGGGTGCAGGACAGGCTCAAATGTGCTCCTCCAAGCCAAAGTTTCGTGTCTGGGGCTTTCATCAGCGTAGCTTATTATTTAGGGGTGATGCTATGAACCCAACACAACCATTCCTTCAAGAAACAAAGCCCTTTTCAAAACTGGATTTCTCAGTTATTCTGTTTATTTGACTTGATTCTGTATTATCTACTTTTTAAAAAAGCCCAGTTACTGATGCATGAGTGTAATAAGGGAGAGGCTTACTATGTCCATTCTGTTCTATTAATTAAAAAAGCCCCCTGAGATTTTGTGCATTATTTTTTCTGAAATTGCCCTATTAATAACTTCTGAGCATCTTTGTGAATTAGGATGCTTTTCTGCAGTGTAGCCCTTAATTTGTGTGGGCTGAGGAATTGTCAGTTCAGATTGTCAGTGTTCTGCTCCTCTCAGTGTGTGTCCCACTCTTCTGCCAAAGGACGCATGGTGGGATATTTGCAAGGCAAGGAGGGGTAGAAGAAGGGAAGGAAGGGGGAAAGAAGAGTTCTCAAAAATGAGAACTGATGTTTCTTTTTCAGTGCTAAGGCATAACACTGATTGTGTCTTTTTTTTTTGCTTTAATCTGATATTGAAATACACCTGGGACATGTTACATGAAGGGTGACAACTGATCTGTATTATTCAATAAGAATTAGTAAAGTATACGTGTCTTCCCTATTGAATTGCAATTCTGAATTAAAAGAAACTAATATTAGAATACAGCTTTTTTTCCCTTTTTTTGGTTTGCTGGGTTTTTGGGTTTTTTTTTTTAGAGTTCACATAACATCATTTTAAGAAAGGTTTTGACTGTAAAAGTATGCAGGGCCTCTTAGAACCGTGGCAATCTAAGCCTCAGAGTACATGGAAATGGTGGAAGTCAGAGATGAAAAAAGCCCTCCCTGTTAATTATGTCACCTTGTGTATCAGCAGTGGGAAACCTTGCTGCTTCCTGTGTCTGCAAAACCTGCCTTTAAAAAAACTTCAACCCCACAGGGCTGAGTTCTGAGCTGCCAGCATAAAAAAAACCCCATTAAATGTCACCTCTCAAGGCACAGGAGTTTGGCTGCAGTGTGATGCCAGCTGTGCTGGCTCCCCATGTGTCACTGCCCAGCTGCTGCAGGTCAGCTCAGAGCAGCTGCCTCTGTGCCAGCTGCTCAGCAGCTCCTGGAGGGTTGCATGAGCTGCTTCCAGAAACACCTGCAGCTACCTGCAGCTTTCACAGAGCAGCTGCACCGGGCTAAGGAAGGAACTGCATTAATGGAGCAACCTCCTTCCTGTTTTCTGCTTTATGGGGTGGCCAACAGGTGATGGGAGAGTGCTGGGAATCAGCAAGGCTGAGGTGTGGGGTGTCCTAGGCTGGGGTGTTTCCCCTCTCCTCCTTTTCCAAGGTGTCCAAGGCTTTGCAGCAGCAGGAGGAGTGTGCAGCTTCCCTTGGTGGGGCTGGCTGGAGGGGGAGTGCTGCTTGCTGAGGTAAAGGCACGCATGGAGCCCTCTGGATCAGGGGGAGCTGAAAAATTTGTGTGTCCTTATGGTAAAGACCAGACCTAACAACCCCTTCAGTCATGCACCAAATATAACCTATTTCCCTCCATTCTCTTCCTGAAACAACATATTTGGCATTTTTTCCCTTTATACTTGGCATTCTGTCACTTGCGCCCAAAACCTGCATATCACACAACTTAAATTCAGGAGGCTTATTTAAATTAAAGTTGTTCTATTAAAGTACCTTTCCTCCAGTGTTCACTGACAGTGTTCCATACCATTCCAAGATAAACTGGAAGCAATAAAGGAATGCTTTGTCAGAAGAAAAATATCTACAAGTACTTAAATTTTATTAGGTTTTATTAAAATTAAGTATGACTGGATCTGTTTTTGGTGGCTTACCTATATATTGGAAACTTAGGATTCTGCCCACACTGATGAAAAATATTTAAGTTCAAAATGAGCTGTTTTCCCTGCAAGGGCATAAACAATTCAAGAGGATTTAAACTGATGTTTAAATGTCAGACTGATTGTCACTGTGGTCATGCTCCCAGAGGAGAATGAATCTCTGCAAGGCAAAACCCATAACTTTTATTCCCATACTAAGAGGTTTTTTTCCCTAAAACTTATCTCGCAATAAGTATTATTTTTCAAGTTAACAGATGTTCTAAATCAGTATTTAAACAATAGAAGTTGCTGGTATATCTTCAGCATTAACAACCTGGGGCTATTTCTATTCAAGTTAGGTGGGTGTAGTGTGAAAATTAATTTCAAAATAGTTATGTTTTTTAGCTTAAAAGCCATTTAAAAAAAAAAGAAAATGAAAAGAATTAAAAGAAAATTCTCTGAGAATTCCTATATTTTGTTTTATTTGCTTATATATTTATTTTCTAGGTCAGAGAACAGTGAGCTTTTTACATTTCAGAAAAGATACTTCTGAGTATGAGCACTGGGATGTGAAGCTTATCTCTAATGAAAGCAATGGGAAGTAGTTTCAGTAAAAGGTATATAATGATGATCTGGTAGAGAATAAACATCTCAAACTGAGAGAAAGTGATAAAAGGCAAATTAGTAACTAATAACACTTAGTGCTGGCCAAATACTTTGTGTTTCTAAATGTGAGTGGGTTTTTGTTCTGTCATTAACATCAGAGCTAAACACATTTTAACAAAATTGCCTTCTTGGGGGTATTTCAGTTTGTTTATTTTAAAGGTGTTGTTGGAAGAGCAGATGACTGTGTGGCAAACTAGGCGAGGATTTTTATGCAGAAATAATATTAGAAAGCTAATAATCAGGTTAAAATATAATGAGCTGTGTGCTTCTTGTTAAGGTGGAATTCGTTTTTAGTAGGTGGCTTTTCAGAGGGACTCTGATTGCTGACTTGTTAAGTTAATGGAGAGAAATTATTCCAGTGAATTGAAGGCAAAAGTCAACAGGTGTAATCTTTAATTCAGAATAATCATTGTTAATTTTGAGATACCTGTTTCTGGAACACCACCACACAGCCTCCTTTTTTGCCAAAATAACAGGTTCATTTTCCTCATGGAATTAAGAATGTTCCATAAAATAAACATTATTCTATTAACACCAACTTTAGGACTCTCAACTGAAGGCATTTTTAAAGTGATTTTGAACTGAGATTAAGAATAGTGTCATTGAATATGTTTCTGCAAAAGGCTGTGCTTCTATTGCAGTCAATATAATGGGAATAGGTTATAATACTTTCAAATTAGGTTTATTCTTTTATAAACTACTTCCCCTTGTAATTCTGTTGGGCAGCTCATGAAATATCTTCCTACATCAATGTCTTTTATGTTTGTTTATGAAAAGTTTTTGTCCAGCTTCATTGTTCAGGAGTTGTCATTAAAAAATCTAAAATCAGGGTTGTGCCTGTGAAAAACTGTAACCAGTGTATTTTCTCCTTAGAATTTAGCTGTTTATATTAAAGATGTGAATTGTCTGAATTGTCATTTATGCTTACACATAAAATTACATTTACCAGTATTTTCAATGGTCACAGGCAGTTTGGAAGCTAAGTTATTAAAATTATCTCTAAAATTCAGTTAGTATGTAAAAGGTTGTTTTGATCCTCCTAAATTTAGCCAGACAGCTGGATATTATTCCTCTAGATCAAATAAATTCTGATGGCCAGCCTTGTGTTACTAATTTTTTTAAAACACACGGTGTATTTATACATAGGATGGTGAATTTTCTCTAAACTCTGAATTATCTTAGCATAAGATATCTAAACATCTTAGACTGCCATCATTATTAGAATTTTTATTTGTTTGGAGGTTGTTTTTTCACCTGCTTTTGAGATAAGCAGCTTCCCAGATGGGTAGAATGAGGGAGAGCCCCCATTTCCAGCATTTCTGATTGCCTGGGCAATAACAACAGGGTCTTGCTTCTCCTTGGGTTGCCAGCTGAGCTGCACCTTGATTAAACAGGGAAATGAAACCACTGCAGTGACTAAATCACTGCCACGACCCAAGTCCCTGCCCGCCCCTGGAGCCCCACAGCTCATTTCCAGCCTGGTGCTTTTAGCCCTGATTTCCACTTGCCCCTCACAGGGGGAGAGGCTGAAGGAGGTGCAGGTCCCTCAGTCAGCTGCTGCAGAGAGTGAAGGACTTTGGAGCTATCTTTGCTCCAAAATATCTCCAGTATTTCCACCACTTTTCTGTTGCAAAAAGTAAAGGAGTCCTTCCCCAGTGCAACTCGTTGAACTGGAGGGCTCAGGGTTGCACTGGGCAGCCCCAGCTGCTCATTTTGTGTCACTTGGTGCCTTCTGAGCACGGTGGCAGCAGCTGCAATTGGTGAACTTCCAGCTCCTGCACTCTTAAATCAAGAACCTGAGCTGTTTCCTTTTTTCTCCCTGGAGTCATAAAGTGGCTTTAAAATTCTTTTAAATTTTAAAGTGGGCTTTTTGTCCCTGAAGATTACATCTCTATTAGTGAAAAAGTTCCAAGGTACAGTCCATCTGGGTAACTAATGTTATCTTGGTTATGAATACGGAAAACCACATGAAACTTTCATAAGTTGTACAAAACTTTTTTCTTTTTTTAAGTTTAGCATTTTGTTTTAAAAGGTAGGAGGTTTTTTCATTCAACAAAAAGCCATTTTCAGGAAATTCACCCCTTTCCTGTCAGTGAGATTTGCAAAAAATTCATCTCTCAGTACCAATTATATTAGAGAAATATTTTATTAGTTATTTATCATATGAAACTCCTGGAGTGTTAAAACTTTCCCCTGAGTAATCCCTGCTTCATGCTCTAGCTTTGATGGGGGGGAAAGAAGTTTAGGAGACATTAAAATTTTCAGACTATTTTGTTTTATTCACATAACTACATATTTTTAATTTAAAGTAAGAAATAAGACCTTTGGGCAGAAATCAGCATCCAGCCCTTCACATGTAGATGCAAAACCAATCTTTCCTACCTTTTTGCTTCTCTAAGTCAGTAAAATCTTCCAGAAATTTCTCAACCTGTAGATCAAAACATTTTACTCTGTGGTTGGCAAAAGTATTGGAAAGAAAGGAAAAGATTAATAATGTGGCAATTAAGATGAAAAATTGGCATTTGCTTCTTTGACAAGGAAGGAAATGGTGACAGTGAAACTAAGTTTAGCTCTGTGTCTGCTGTAGTTTATTCCTGAGGATTGTAATGCCCTCTGGTTTTTTTCATAACTGTTCTTTATAATGTTCAGGTGATCTGCTTAAACTTTGTTTAATTCCGTCCTTCTGCAGGTTCTCTTGGGTGCAGTTTGTCTGATACTCAGTGTGAGTGCTGTGTTGGGGTGGCAATAACTTACTTTTCTCATTCTGTTTTTCCATGGCTGAGATGAAGGTTTGTTTCTTTAAAGAAAATAGCAAACTGATTGACGAGGAGACCCTAAATTTGAAATCTGAAAGGCACTGAACAGATTGCAAATCAAACAGCATTTTCTCTGTTGGTGGAAAAGAGTTGACAGAAGGATTTTCATTTGGAGAAAATCATATGAGTAATGTAAGCAGGATCTCAAGTTGCCTGCTATTAAAAACAGAAGGAAAATTGCAAGTGCAGTTGGCAGAGCCCTCCCTGGCAGCATTGTTCCAGCAAGAAGGCCCAAAGAGGCAGATGGATAACAGTGTATATATCATGGGATATCAGCTACAAAACAGACCACTGGTTTGGGGTTTCTGTGCTTTTTTGGTTTTGTGTTGGTTTTTTTTCTCTGCATCTCTACTTTTACATTTCAGAAACCCTTTGTCATTAAAAACTGATTCAGTCCTATTGAACTAATGGGTCAGCATTCCCCACATAAACAATTTGCTCATTAAGAAAAGGTTTGGCTTTGAAGTGCTTGAAATGGAATCTCAGGTGGAATTTTTCCGGTAAGCTTTGATCCCTGGTAGGTCACCAGGATTGGAGAGTGATGGAGATCTGCTTTTCCAGTGTGTTTTGAACCCCAGGCAGGGTGCTCAGGAAAGCCACACCCCAAAAGTTCACTATGAGCAGTGTTGTTTTGGGGATTTTTCAGCATGGTCATAAGTACAAATATTTCCCTGGTTTTCCCCTGTTTCTTTGCTGAGAGGGCTGGTTCATTTCCAGCAGCTGCATAAGTAAAACAATGTGGGATCCCAGCTGTTCCACAGTCATGTGACTGGATGGAGAAATGGAAAATGGGAGAGAGGAGCTGTCACTCCTTTGAATTGTACAGAAATTGGAACTGAACACTGAGGTGGAAATAAAAAACACTAGGAGTTAATTGCCTGTAGAAGTTCATATTTTAAATGTTACGTCAGTGATTTGTTTAAGCGTGTATGTGGAATTCTAAATATGCACACATAGCTGAAGGCAATTATATTCAAAACTATAAAGGAAAAAGTAAATTGTGTTTTTTTTTCTCTGATGCTGAATTTCAGCCCTGAGAGGATTTACCTGTTAAAATTACAAGTTATTGGTGCGTTACTGTTATAAATATAAGTCATAATTTGACATGTAGCTCCTGAAGGAGCTAGATGATCTTGGATTATTAACATATTTTTATGTTCCCAAGCAGAGCATTATCTCATGATATTGACCAACTAATTTTTCAAGCCTCAGCTTTTCCTGTTTGTTTTAGCAGTAACTCTGATGCACACAATTTGACTTCCAGCTCCTAAGAGTGTAGTTTGATACAAATGGCCCTTACAGTTCAGTGTTTTCCCTAATGAGGGAGAGTTCCCTTTACTTGTCCCACAAAGGCAGTTTTCATAGCCCTTTTATCTGTAATGTTGAGAACCAGTCTCTTGACATCCCTGTTACTGGGGTCTTTGAGATGTTAAGACTATTGAAAAATCAATTTAACAATGTAGAAGTGTGACATCCAAGAGCTGCTTTTTAAGGGTGTGCCAGATTTTATTTTAAATCTGAATTTATTTAAGCATATATAAATAAAATATTTTATGAATAGACGTCTAAAATATTTCTACATATAGCAAACATGAATTAATTTCTCATTTCCTGCTGTGCATGAAGCAGCCACCTTAAGTTATTTTAGGTTCTTAACTTCTTTTTTATGCTAAATGCAGACACTTTCTTACAGTGTTTGTACACCACACCAAGCTCCTGTAACACTTTCTAAATATGCATGGATGGCAATAACAAATTCTGTAAGGACTAAATGAAAAGTGATTAATAATAATAAAAATACTTTTGTAGAGGATGAGAACATCAGTGTCCTTTAAAAAACCTATTTTTTTCTATTAGTGGCAATTTCCATTTTCATTTAGGATATTTTTGGCAAAAGGAGCAGGCCAGGATAGGCAGGTTCTTATCTTATGCTGTAAGAGGAGTTACTGTACCCAAAAATGTGTAATACATTGTGTCTTGATGTATGAATGCAAATTTATTCCAGGGTACTCAGTCCCGGTTTGGGTTTCAGGACAAATTGTTTTTAGGTAGTTTTTGATGCTACACTATGGTTGTGTGTGTACAGATATAACTGGAATAGGGATCTTAGGAAAGCTGGGCAGTTCCTGTCCTGCTGATTGTTCTGATTCAGCCAGGCCAGCAAGTGTTGTCTGGGGTTTTTTTTTACAAAGTAAGTGCATTTAGTGGATTTTAGAATCGCTCTTGAATAATGGTAGCAATATATTCCAAGTGAAGTGTGCAAGTGAGCATAGTGTCAGGTTGTTTTTCTTCTGGAGCTGCTAAACAGCTGCATCAGCTACAAAAACAGCTCTGCAGTAGCAGCCCATGGCATTGGCAGGTCTTTGCTGTCGGATGAAGCAAAAAGTGTTTCCTCTTTCCATGCTCAGTATTGAAGAGGTGAACACTGAAGGACAGAGAAATAATTGCCAAGGAAAGAATGCAAACCATTTTGAGATCATAAGGTTTTTAAAATTAATTCATTTCATTGCTGCGCTTGCATGCTTATGGCTAGTGAGCCATCAAAAGTGCCTTCACCCTTCCAGTAAACTTTGTAGCAGTTGCTGTCACTTCTATTAGGAATTAGCTAAAATATTGGAGTCTGTTGGCACAGAATTCCAGCTTTCCTTCAGTCTCAGGCCAATTACTGCAGTAGATCAGCAGTTTGAAGCATGCATTTAACCACTTTGTATATATCTAGTGAATATGTGAGTATGTGTTTCTATAAGGAATAAATAAGTAATGCAGGAGCTCACATTTGGGGGACTACGAATACATAACAGCAATTGGTGTTTTATGCCAGTAGGGCTGGATGGGGATTTTCCAAAAAGTCACCTTCTGCTGCCTTCCCTTCTTCTGTCCTGTCCAGGATGGTTACTTTAAAAACCTTTGAAATGCATGTCAGAAACAGATACTGGGGTGTTGCTTTGGCAGAGAGCACCAATTGCATTTTGGGGTTTTCCAGACAGGGCAGCCCAAGGAGAGGGCAGTGGTCAGCACCAGAGGGGCCAGTAAGAGTTGATTTGGCTGGGATACAGAAGGATAAAGTTAAAAAAATGGACAGAAGGCATGTTGGAGCTAATAGGATGTGATCTAGGGAAGAAAATATGGAAGTCCTAAGTAGTGCTTTGGAAGAATGAAGCCTCTAAGCACTCAGGCCTGCAAGGAGAAGGAAGTTTGAGGATAAGGGAGGATGGAGAGAAGTTTGGGGAAGAAAACCTTAGTGAAATGCACACTTGGGGGGCAGTGAACAAATACCAGGGAACTCAGTGGCAGAAAATGCTGTAGGATTTCAGCTGTGAGGTGAAGGACTGCCAGCCTAACTCTGGCATGTCTGAGTTAGTTTTGAGGCAAGAACTCAGACAATACCATCAATACCAGATTCTGGCACCCCTTAAAAAACAACCCAAAAAAAGCAACATAATTATCATGGCCTTACTAAATGTGTCCTTATTCTGACACGAGGCTGCTGTGGGTTTTTCCCCATTTCATGCACCTGCCATGCTTTTAGGGCCATTCCAGCTTTGAGGAGTTGCAAGAACAGGAGGTGGTGCTGCTGCAGAATGATAGTGCCAATAAAATGAAACTTCTCATTCAGCAAAGTTGCCTTTGTAGCAGCATGTGTGGAGGAGAGGGCAGGCACTTTGGACTTCCTTGATGATTCTTGGCAGGCTCTAACCACAAAATCAGTTCTTGTTTCCCTTCTGCTGCTTTCTTAGGTTCTTACATAAGTCTTTACTCTCTTCAGTTCCTTTTGCGTTGTAAAATTCCTCACAAAGATGAGTCTTCCATAGGCTGTTGCAGACTTCACTAATGAACCTTCACCCACACAACTGGCAAATCTGCCTGTATAGGTCTTGTCAAGTAGTTTCCATTAGCTTTATTTTTGGCATCTCTACTTTTATTCACACCACATTCATCTCTTCCTTTCTACACATAGGCACCTTTTCTCTCTCCTTTTGAAGATGTTCACTCTTCCCTGCTTCACACAACCACAGACAGTGCCTTTTAACTTGATTTGCTGTCTTACTCACCAGTTTTTCTGTTGCCTATTTCCCCATGCTTTCCCTTCTCTCAAAAGCAATTTTCTGTATCCACTGCTGTTCTGTTACTGATTTTGCAATAGCCATTGTAAGATTAGTAAGCAGCTAAATTTCTGGCCATAAAAGCATAAAACTCAATATTTTTTAATTTAAATAATGCAAATTGAATTTTTTCTCCATTATGCTTTACAGTTTATCATAACATGAATATATTTATTGGTTCTAACAGGGTTACATCTTTCTGGTCCCTGGAGTAGAAACCTAAACTTGAGCTCCAAAAGGCTCTCTAAAAATGGGGATTTTATATCTTTATCTTTACAAAGCCACTACAATGTGGCTTTGTAAAATAATAATAATGAATAATAACAAAATCCTACCTTTTTATTTGTAATAAATATTCCAAGGACTCAGGGATATTTTTCATCCCTGCTTCATTACATTGTCAAAATAGCAGCATATGTTCTTCTTACAGCCTACAAAGCAATACTTCAAAGCGTCAAGATGTTATTTTTCAAGATGCAGAAAATAAACCCCTGGAGTTGCCATTGACTAAATAGGTGGAATCACAAGAACAGTGACAGCCTGCTTTCCACACTGATAGGCAATTGTAACTTTGTATTTATACATTTATAAATAGAAAGCAAAAATCAGTTTTGATATTTAGGCAGAACTCTTCGCAGCTATACTTAAAAAAAAGAAAAAAGTAGTTCAGTTTATACTTCAGTGACAAAGGAAAAGACATTTTCATTATTATCAGTTGTAGTAGGAACATGAAATATCTGAAGCCAACTGAAGCATTTCTGTCATTTTAGGATGCTGAGCTGTGTAAAGTGCCTTGAAGTGCAGACCTAGAAGTGCAAATGAATTAAGCAGAAAGGTCCATGTGTGAATGGACATTTTATACAGTTTATCAGGATAAAGAAACAAAATTGCTTTGACCTTAAGAATAAAATAAATGGCCTTCATGGGATCCACTTAGATTCTTTTGATTAGGACCAGAAGCTGTATTATGAAGCTGCATTCACTAGGTCAATACAACCTAAACCTGCTTCAGTGTTCATTATCTCTGTTGTCTCAATTTTACTGCATTTTCTGCTACGTTAACACTTAGCTGTAAAATAATGTTCCTGCTCCTCAGCATGCTTTTCATGAAATGGTGTGGACTAATAAATGCTAATTCCAGATAATGATTTAGTCCTGATTCTAGACAGTGTCACTCCCTGAACAATTATCACCTTCTGCAGAATCAGGGCATCCTTGAATTGCTCTGGCACTGAGCATTAATTATATTTACAAGTAATTATAAAAAGGAAGTAACTTTGGTTTGAGTCTTCTAGTAGAATGCATTCTGACTTTTTCTGAAGTTTTGACTGAATAATCAATGAAGTGACTCCCTGTTGTTCCTCTTCATTTTTATTAGTTTTGATACAAGCTTAATTCCAATTATGCTTTATGAAGCATAAAGCCTAAATATGAAGGTAAAGAATGTTAGATTTCCTTTTAGGATGACAAAGATAAAGGCATACACCAAGATCATGAAGGTGATTCTGATAACAATTTATATCCACATCTTCACATAGCATAAAATCAGACTTCCTCATAAGTACACGAGACTCATCCACTTCTTTACTTCTCCATTTTTGCTCCTCATAATTTAACTTTGCTAGGAACACATTCACTCCTCCTGGTAAGAATTTCATAATGCATTGCAACATCACAACTGACAGTTTAGTAGAATGAAGTTTGAACATTTCTTGCCAATGATTACGCTGGTGTTTGAATCCAAAACGGAATGAATGAATAAAAACATGGGAGTAGGAAACCATCTGTGTCTGTTCACTGCTCAACACTTTGATTCACTTGGAGGTTGATTGCTGCCTCACTAAAATAGACATTGGATTTTTTTTTTACTCAAACTATTCTGTGATATGAGATGAAGTTAGGCAAATAACACTCAACCTGTGTTTTCTTCTGTCATTTCCCACACAGGAAACTCACTGCAGAGTCAGGCATCTGTAGATGGCTGACACAAGAACAGGAGCTTTTCTTGCACAGTGAATGTGGCCCAGCAAGAGCAGCACCCACTGCTCTGGGGTTTCCCACAGCCCTTTCTGTCATTTCTGCCTTTCTCTGCCCTGGGGTTCAAACTTCTGCACGCTGCTGAGCTCAGCTGTGCATCCAACCTCAGCTCTCTTTGGAAGTCTGGTTCAGTCTTGTAAGGGTTGTTCAGACTTCTGCTTAGTGTAAAAGCACAACTCTCACCATGTCCAAGCACATCTCCTGAAAACTTCTCATTTAATTTTGGATTCTACCCTCTAGGAGACAAAGGTTCATAAGTCATTTCAGTGAAGAAATATGTCTTAATGGGTAAGGAGAACAGTGGCTTCATCAGATTGTTGTATAATGGCTGTTTTCTCTTCTTGCTTTTTTCTTTCTTACTTATTTGAAGATTTGATGCATCTTCTTTGGATTCCTCTCTGTTTACCAGCCTCCCACACTGTGATGACTGAACAAAAGGAAGGGCAGAACAGTTTATATAGTTTGAAATTATACTGGTGCTCAAAGCAGCTTTGTTTTGAACTAACACTGCTTCATCTGAAGAGCATTCCTCAGGAATTTCCTTGTGCTGAAACATAAAGGGAACCCTAAAATCACTGGAAGTGTAAAAATGTCAACTGCATGTAGAAGGGAAAAGTGAGCTTTGTTATTAGTCAATTCCTGCTTTGGTTGCACAACCCTCAGCCAAAATAAACTGAGAAACAAACAAGGAAGTTCCCATATTCTTCTAATCAATGACTCTTGAAAGAAAGTCTTAGACAATGTTGTTACAGCAAAAGGCAACAGGAAATAACGTGGAATTATATTTATGGATAGACAGGCACCTTCTGGGCTATTACATCTGAATATTGAGCAGATGCACCACATTGTAACACTGCAGTAAATGTTCCATTGGGTTCAGGTAACAGCTCTTAAAATCTTCCAAATGTACTCATTACATGGGGAGATAGTGGAGTTCTTCTAAAGGATGGGGTATTTTCTTGATTATGATGCCAAGAAATCAACTAGCCCATGTATTAGCTGGGCTACAGCAGAATGCTACTGCAAAACAGAGCAGTGCAGGGATAACACACAGTATTTTTTTAAGAAGATGTAGCAAGCTTTTTGAAATCCATTCACCTGTTGTATTAGAAAAGCAATTTGAGTTGTTTCTAATCAGGTTGTCCTGAGCAGCTAAATTCAGACATTTTAGCAGATTTTTCATACCATTAGATAATTTTGTCAGGACTCTTTATGGCTTTGATCACTATTCTGAGACTGACATTCAGAGATGTGAATATATTAAAGTTGAGTTTGGAACATCTGCATAGTATTACTAGAATAACATCAACAAGTCTATACTCTTGCATACGTTATTTTTTCTCACAGATTTTTCTTTCAGCTGTATCAATTTCCATCAGCCTAAAATGTGTAGTGTCATTTGAATTTCATCATATTTTAAAATAAAAAGCCTCACAGTCAAAACCGAAATAAGTGAAAATCACAAAGCTCATGTATAACCTGCAGACTAAGAATAACTTTCTGATTAAAGTTAGATGATCTTGTAGTCAGGCTGTAAAACATTTTACTGCTTTTTGTAATTTATGTGACTGAAGCATTCCGTATTTGTTTTGTGCTGAAGATTCCTGAGCGTTTTTTTAGTACTCTAATATTGTTCATGTTAAGCAGATTATATCCATTACATCCATCCCTCCTTTCCTAGTTACATAGCAAGGGTTAAACTTCACTTTTTATGTGCAGATAATAAATTAAGGGGCTTTTTGCTCCTGCTGAAGTAAATGTGTGATACCTGCATGTCATTTATTTTCTGTTCTGATGGGTTGGCAAACTGGCATTCACCTAAAATGTAACAAACATGTCTGGCTGCATTTTAAAGGCTGTTACTAAATGAAATTGTTATGAAGCAAAAATCAGGGGCAAACCTGATTTCTGCCACACTCTTTGAGGCTGTTTTGCACAGCCTATGGAGTGTAAAGAAAGCAGTGTATATTTTTGTGAGGAAGAGGCAAGAAGGTTCATCCTAGGAAGCAAAAGCATATTTTGATTGGTGATGGTCTTTCTTGATTTAACTTGATTTAAGAGACTCCTTTTCCTGTTCTGTCAAGAAGTTAATAAATCCCTGGGTGATCACTGTGTTTTATCAAGAGTTTATTGCTCCTGAGTGCAGAGGTCAGTGGCAAATTTCACCACGTGTGACAGATCCATTTAAACATCAGGGGTTCTCAGAAGAGGTGAAAATTTCTTGTCTTTCCCAAGGCCTCTAATGGGTGGTCCCTTCCCCTGATATTCAACTTTAGGGAAGCTTCCCTCTTACTTAAACCCCAACATCTTCTAAAGAGTCTTCTAAAACTCACAGTAGTTTTCTGTGTGTCTGCTTGCAGTCAGTTCGGTGCCTGCCCACCAGTTAGATAAAAGGGTTTTTAGAAACTTTTAAAAAACAGTCCACCTTTAAAAAAAAGTCAGGTGGAACACAAGAGTAGCTTTAATCAACAAGGACTTCATCAAACTAAAGCTGAAACTGTGAAAATCAATACTGAGAATTTTAAGAGAGAGAGGAAGAGTTATTTATCCAGTAAATGCTACGATTAGTGGTTTTTCAGACTCCAAGTGACTAATGAAAAGATGCCATCAAATAAAAACCTAATAATTGGAAGGGTATGTTAAGGGAAAAATAGTGAATTTGTTTGCAGGAAGAAACCTAAGCCTTAAATTTCGTCTATTTTTTTTCTAGTGGATTTCTTCAATTTTTTTTTCTGTTTTGGCTGTTCTGGCAATATACTTGCGACAGTTCTGAGCACTTTTTTGTGAGAAACTTAACCTTTATTACACATCCATTTTTTAAGAAACCATTTTAGTGAAAAACAGTCTTATAGTAATACTTTACTTGATTTTTATATTACTGTGCATGTCTTTTCTTAGTAGCTGGGTCACAACATGTCATTTAATAGGAAAATAGGCATCGTCCTCCCAACTCAGACAACTCCAGCCTCCTTTCTTTGATAAAGCCAATTCCAAACACTTCTGAGGGAAGTTCAGGTTCTCCACAGATGTGGTATCATCAGCCAGACAGTAGCTGCTGTCTGGATATCTAACAAGTAAATTGCTGTGAGCTTTGTGAACATGAAATTATATCTCTCAACATTTTTCGTATAAATTATTCTGAAAACTATTGATATAAAAATATTATTTTTGTGAAGTGTGACTAATGTAGTTATTTTGGCTCTTACAGCAGCAAGCATCATCCATCTGACACATGATTTTTGGAAAGAAGGCATCTCACTTTTATATTCATTTCATGTCCAGTATCCACTGGCTGTGACTGGGTTACAAAACAGGAAGAAATTAAATCTCTAAGATCTCTCACCCCTTCGTGTTCCTTACCTCATTAATTTTTATCATGTCTTTACTGCGCTATTCTGTGTTGCATTGAAAAAATTTTGCTGGAGTAACTGGAGCAGTGCACATCACTGTGGCATATATCAAATAGATGAAAGGTTGTCTACCCTGTGGAAGAAGCAGTTGTGTTTGAGGGCTCAAGGTTGAAGTCTAATGAAGGGCAGTTCTTGTCAGGAAAAGGATGCAAAGTGGTGTTTCCAAGCAGCTCAATGACTTGTCGTTGGGCTGGAGTCAATAGGATGTGTTTGAACAACAGCCAGGGTGGTGTCAGGTGTCCCCTGGAAAGGGCTGAGGGCTCTAAATAAATGTTTGCAGAGGCTCTCAGGGAACAAAGACTGACTTTGTTTATACTGTGACATTAATGAGGAATTCCTTTGATTCCAGTTCCAGTCCAAATTCACTATAGAACTTCACATCTATTTGGAATTCATCCAAGACATAAAGCATTGGCTTTTTGCACTTTTGGCACATCTCACTGTATATTTTGATACAGAACAACAGTAAATCCCATTGTTATTTTGTATGTACACAAATGTATATTCTTCATTTTCAGTGCACCCTGGGTGTAAAATCCTACACAGCAATGTTTAACTGTAAAAAGCCAAATATGGGTTAGCAGTGGTTCCATTTTAGAAAGCAATCAGTAGCTTTGAATTAAATATCCCACAGTATTCAAAATTTCAATTGTCAAGTTAAAATAATTTCTGAAAATGTTGTTGCTGGTTTCACAGCACACATCATCATGAGAAGTTACTGTCTGTAGCATGCAGAAAGAAAAGCAGCAATTCTGTAGGAAGCAGGCAGTTGGCATATGGGTTTTTTGCAATTTCTGGGGTGTAGAAATTGGTATCAGAGTAAAATTGCCAAAAGCACACCAGTCTGATTTTAAAAGTTGCTTTGATGTGCAAATATATCTTTCCAAAAATCTTCAGGAAGATTTTCAGAGGTACAGATTGATGCTTGACACAATTTTCAGGAGCACCAGGAGGAGCTGGAACTTTCTCTGAAACCTGTAGGTTTGTATTTTCAGTACTTGCTGCTGGTGCATTTTCCCTGCTCACAATTTCCAAGGCTAATTATTACAGCAGCCTGTTCTTTCTTCCCATCTGTGTGTTTACCTCTGAGCAGCTGAAAAGATCAGGACTGTGCAGGCACACTCCTGAGCTGATTGCAAGGAGCAAATCCCATTATTGAGATAATTACAAGATGTTTATGAAACACTTTGGAGATGTTGTAGTTGAGAAGACAAGGTCATTTGGCTGAAGCCACCTGCAGAAAGGAGACTGAAGCCAGTTGCCCTGGAGCTCAGAGCTGGACATATTGGCCAGGACATTTTGTAGCAAGAGACAGGTCACAGAAAAATGTTTTTCTTCATAACATCCTTTAAGAATACATACACACCAATAAGGATTTGTCTGTTTAACAAATGAGTGGGAATAAACATGCCATGAGCCTGATCATTTTTTAATCATTACTCGAATCAGAGGAAAAGAGTCCTGAACACATTTTTAATACCACCAGGCTTCTCTGCTTTTTTGTAAGCCACAGGTTGTGATGGTGAAATATGCAGCCATACCAAAGTATCAATACAGCCTGTATTACAGGCTGTATTACAGGCTGTATTACAGCCTGTAATAGCATGAACTTTAAAATAGGTCTCAGCCCCATAAATCTGTGAGGGGGGAAAAAGCCAATTGTAAATATATTTCCCTATTGTTTGGTTTTCTTCAGTATTTACTACATTAACTCCTGCAAACAACAAAGCAGGTATAGGGCTTAGAGCTATATTATAGCTATAGTATCATCACAACTGATCTTTTAAATGAGTAAAAGTGAGAAAATAATTTTCTCAAAAAATTAAGATGCCTGTCTTAAGCATTCTGCTGCATCCAAAACTTATACTAAAAGCAACATCTTCTATTTGAAGTCCACATCTACCACATTTTAATGTTCCCTGCTTCTTTTGTCTGGCTTGTCTAGCCAGTAAGTTGATTTAGGGGACTAAGCCAAAGCTGATAGAAAATCAGTGGAGGGGCTCTCTTTGCCTTCAGTCGACTTGAGGTCAGTCCTGTGTTGTAAACCTGGTGCTTACAGCCCCAGTGCTCTAATTTTGGAAAGGTGTTTTAGCTGGACAAGGGTCTTACATTCACTGCACACCCTGACTGGAAATTCCTGCTGTTCCATGGGCTGTGCCAGACACAACTCAAGGGGACAGAGCTTCCCTGTAGGGTAAAATATTCCTGTGGCTCTCTGGATTCTTTAGCTATCTGAAGATGCTGCTGGATTTAAATGGTTCAGAGAGCCTGGAGATCTTTTCCTGTTCCCTTCTGACCGTGTTTGGGAATGCTGATGTGGATTTGTGCATAATGCATTTATGAATCTGGTTTTGCACATTGCATTACTGGGTAATTGCACCTCTCATTTACAGTGTCATGGGGAGTGAGTGTGTGGGGTACAGCAAATATTTCCCTTTAATGTGTACAGAGGAGACCAATAAACCCCTTGGATGTGCTGTTAGGTTTGTGTAGCTAGAAATGTTATGTGTACAAAGTGTTCAGGATACTTAGGTTTATTACTTTGGCAGACACAGTTTGCTTAATGATATTTCAGAGTATGTAAAATCAGTGAGAAACCTTGCATTTATGTTGGCTTTCCTATTGATGAGCATAACTTGTTGCAACTATTTTTTTTTTTCTGGCTGACTGTGGAATTTGATTTCATCTGAGAATGAGAGAAAATCTGGCTATATTCTATGTAAAAACTTGATTTTTTTTTCCCCTGCTTACTGAATGTACAATCTTTAATTATGTACATTTTAAAATTGTAATGTAGGAGCCTATTAATAATGCAGTAGGCATATTTATTATTGAATTTCAATTTATACCAATATATGGGAGAAAACTTTTATATTTGACAATAAAGATGTCTAGTTAATTGGAGTTTAATTTAGATCAAGCAAAAAGACCCTCTGAGGCTCATTATCTACACTTACAGATATATAGAAGGCAAGCTTTGACAGATTATATTGCCACTAATATTCAGTTGTTCTTGTAATCAAAAATATAAGCAGGATAAATAATTTTTTATTGATTCTATTAAGTCACATTTCACCAGACCATAGTGCTGCTGCTATTTTAAGTTTACTCCTCGCTGATTTCCATGTATACCTTGGAGGAAGCTGATTCTAGTGGAAAGCAAATTCAGGAGAGCAAAATGCCCATCTAGCTGTTCGGGTCATTGATGTCACCTGCTGTCCCCTCTGTCTCAGCTCTGCTCTGTCCTGCCTCTACCTCCTCTGGGAGTAATGGAGAGCAGTGGGGGGATGCCCTCTCTCTTGGATATTCTGCTGAATATCTGATGTGATTTCTGAAATGAAAATAATGAGCTCAGTGGTTTCCATCCATTTGATGGAACTAAAATAGGAGGGTTTGGATTTCTGGGTGACATCCCAGTGTTTGTGGATGAAGGAGGTGCACGTGTAGGTGCATATTGCTTTTTCCCTTCCCACCTGCTCTGCTGACTGGATCTCCTCAGCACCTGCCACCATCCTGCCCTTCCAGCTGAGACTCTCTTCATTCCCAAAGCCTGCCTCCATGCAGGAAGTCCCAGTGCCCATCTCCCATGTCAGGCTGTGTTGTTTGGGTCTGGATCCCTCTTCACACACTCAGCAGTTCTCCCCCTCTGTCCCCATCAGAGTTCCCTTCCTTACACATAATCCCTCCATGCCCTGTCCCTGCATTCCTTTTCCACTGGCTCCCAGCCACAGGCAAATTGTTATTCAGCCACATTCTCCTCCACTTTCCTGATTTGTTTTTTGTCTCTGCCCTTTGAGCCCTTAACTGTGCTCTCTCTCCTTCAGCTGCGTGTTGGATCTGAGTGCACCCAGCTCCACAAATATCCTGGGTTGGATTTCTGACCCCTTGCTCTTATTGCACATATTTGTCACAGCTGTAGCCAGGTGCAGCCAGTACAAGGAAGATACAGCTTTGGGGCTGAACCCCTGGCCTGGCTCATGTTGGTGCCTTCCCTGGGGATGATTCCTGTGGTGACAGGAACTGTGTAGGTCAGAACAATTCAAATTGCACTTTACAGTGCCCTTATTCCAGCGCAGCTGTGTGTGTGCCTAAAGCCATGGCCTTGTCTCATCAGCCACATGCTCCTTCCCAGCTTCACAGCCACCCAGAGCAGTCATTTGGCAACCACTCAGCCAAGGAGATCAGCCCTGCCATGTGCTGACATAAAATGAACCTGTCAAACCCCAGAGCTTTTCTCTTAACTCTTCAGGCTGATCCAACTCACTGTGAACTCATAATTGAATCTTACACAAGGAAAGGAGGCTGCTCCAAGTGGCCAGCTTGAGAGAGGAAAGGAAAGAAACACAAGGACTTTCCCTCTTTGGCAGCATCCACCTTGCAAATGCATTCTGCAGGCTTTTGGAGTGGCTGAAAATGCCCTTGATAGGATTGTTCTACATCCATGTGCAACATCTTTATCTTCCAGAAAGTCTAGAGTTTCCTAGCACTTTGCTTGTGCCATTACAATCACTTGGCAAGAAAAAAAAAACCAGCAACAGCTTGTGTTTTCAAGCTATTTTTTTTTTCCTTTCCTGCTTTCTGGTGTATTAGAAATTATTTGGTTTCTCATCAAACTGAGCAATCCTTTCTCTGTCTATTTCTGTCTGGGAAGAACCAGGATCCTTTGCTCAGGATTGTCTTATAACACATGCTTAACTCTTCCTGTTTCTTCTCCACTTTCCCAGGTTTTTTTCCTCTTTTTTTTTCCCATAATAAATTAAGTCAGCAGCGCAAGTTTTTGCAATTTTTCATTTTATGAACTTTTTTTTTCTCATTCATTAGTTCAGTGCCTTAGGCATGGAGATTGTACTCAAAAGAAAACAAATGATCTTCTTTGTAATTGCTTTGCACACACACAAACACACCCAAAAATGCTGAAGGGTGTTAAGGGCAGGGTTTTATCTAGGTAATCATAACCTGAAATTGATGCCATGACATGGAAAAGAGACAGATAAGGAGGAATGAAATTAGTACTTATTCAGGGTAGCTCATCCTTATCATCATTCTGCACACTTCATTATGAGCTATAGATCTGAAAAATGCTTCTCAAACTACATTTTCTGATGTTCCAAAACACACTTTATCATCAGTTCCTCTTCTGAGGATAAATGAAAGAAGTGGTTCTGCCAGGTTTATTTCCCAATGGGAGTAAGAAAAAATACACATTTCAGATTCAAAATATTGTGATCAATGTAGTAGAGTCCTCTCAGCTTTGTGGTGCTGCAGCTCTGTGATAGATAGCATTGAGCATCAAAGAACATGTCTTAAGTGGCTTTTCAAGGATGAGCAAAAAAGTTTGGCTGCTGAAAGATTTTCTGCTAACTCATGTAATGCAGGAAAAGGCAAAAGAGTAAAGTGAGATCTTCAATTATTTTGGCAGATGCAAATTTTCAACCATCTATACTGGTGTGATTCCTGAGATCACAGAATTGTAGGATGGTTTGAGTTGGAAGGGACCATAAAGATCATCCTGTGCCCATGGGCAGAGACAGTTTTTACAGGACCATGTTGCTCAGAGCTCCACCCAGCCTGGCCTTGAACACCTCCAGGGATGCCCAGGAGTGGCAGTTTTTGGATGAGGGTGCAGAGAGCACTATGAGCTCTACCTGTATTGGAAATGGAATTTGAAAATACAGTGCCACTTTTCAGAGAAAACAGATTTATTGGGTTTTTTCCACTATTAGGATCAGAGGCACATGCAGACATTGCAGTAAATTATTCTGGCCCTTAAACAAGAGCCATGAGCCTACAGCCAGTAATTATTTGGCTCCTGAGTGCTGTGTCTCTCTGATGCTGGAATAGTCATTTATCAGGGGGGTGACCTGAGTGACCAGTTCTTCTTTCTAATCTAGCAGGGTGAGATTCATCATACCTGGCTTCAGATGTCTGCATGTGAACCAGCAGCTGAGCTTTTCTAGTTAGTGGAAAACATGGGAGATTTTGGTGCAAGGACAGTACCCTGTATTTCAGAGATTTTCTTTATACTTTCATACTTTCTTTTTTTCCTATTTTTCGATTGTGTTTGGCTAGCTTGGCTTAATTATTGTAGACTAAGCAGAGCAGATATCTTGCTCATGACTTGCTTTGTTTTTCTAATCCTTTATAAGGACTGAAGTCATTAGCATTATTGGAAAATATGTGAAAAATTACCAACATTGTCTCACTTCTGTGTGTGGGCCACTGTCAGCTCTTCAGCCTGTGTTTCCTCATTCTCTCAGAACAGAATTTCAACTTCTGTAGCATCCTCAGGTGTCAAGTCAGGTGTCCAGACTTAGTCTTGGGTTCAATTATAATGAACAGTTCTTACCACTTTTTTTGGGAAAAAAACAGATTGAAAAACAAACACAAATAAAGGAAAGGTATTCTGGGGGTTTTTTTCTTTCTTTTTCCCCCAGTATGTTTGAATCTTGCTAAGCAATTTGGATTGGATGTTTTACTGTAGTTTTGGGGGTGGAGTTGTTTTAGATTACTTGTGATTCCTTGGTAGGGAAAATGAACCTTTTGTACTTTAATCAACTTCAGCATGTGCTAGACACAAGTCAGTAGCATTTCTCACTGGGATTAACATAGTCAAGGAACTTTTCTCTTAGCAATGAACACTCATAATTCTATTTAATACTGGTAGGGAGCCATGTACACATATTCCTTAACTGGAAGTATAATTTCAGTATGAGGAAAGAAGGTGCCACAACCCAAAGCCATGCAGAGGCAATGAAAAATCCCATAAACTGCATTGATCCTAAGGACTTCTCTTATGTCTGTAATTTCAGAGTACAGAAAGCGGTAGCAAAGGTGCTAAAATATTTCCTATCAAGAGATTTGCTGGGGACAGCAAAGCATAGTGTGTTCTACAGTCATTCTGAATCTCTCAGGGTGAAGAAATTCTTTTGTCATATCCAGTTCATTTCCTTATGTTTTAGTATTTCAAGATTAATATTTGACAGAGATTTACTGTGAGATAGGGAAATGATTTTTGTTTGATGTGGGATGGTATCAGGAACATGCCTTTGCTGCTGCATGTTTCCTGGTTTTAGCACCAGAAAAGGAACTAACAGTGCTTACTTGTACCTCCTTCAAAATTCATCATCACGAGCTCAGTGCCATTTGTGGAAAGCTGGATGACCACTGAAAAAAATGCCAAAGTGAAAGATATCAACACTGCCTAAAAACTGTTCCTTTTTTCAGTGTCTAGACCTAACCTTATCAACTTTAGCAATTTAAAAATCAGTTTTATTCGTATGTTAAAGGAATATGCATGTGGATTAAAATCACAGACAACAGACCACAGTATTTCTTTTCGAAGCACTTGCCCAATGTGAAAATCTTGCAGTATCAAGGCAAAAAAATAACTTGCTGTAGTAAAAAAGCTGTCCTGAAATAAACCCCCCACTTATGGATTAGCTGAAAAATTATTTGATGCTACCTTAGAAAGCAGAAATCTAGTCCTTGTATTACATGTTGCTGTTCTAACTACCCCATGCAGTAATAGGTGTTTATAAGCTACTGAGCCACCTTTAGGGGCAGAAAAAGCTCAGTTTCCCCAGATGAAAGATCCCTTTTTCTGCCCCTTGGGAGAGGAAAGCATAAGGCTGTTTCCTCCATTATTAACATTTTGCCTCAAGGCAAGTGGCAATATAATCCCTATCATTTTTACTTCCTGCTGCTCCTCTGGGAAAACACAATCCAGCTGGGTGTGTGTTTGTGGCTCTTCCTTTCATTCGTGTTTCCTGCTGTGCCTGTGCTGTGACAGGACAGCAGCAGGTGGCAGAAATAAAGGAGAAACATGGCAGAAAGCTGCAGACAGCTCCTGAGATTTCCAATTTGGCTGTGGGTTTGAGTGCCACCCTCTCCAGTAGAAAAGAACAGGTTTTATTTGTTTGGGTTTTGTGTGTATGTGTGTTTTTGTTTGTTTGTTTTTGGTTTTTGGGGGGTTTTGTGTGTGGTTTGTTTGGTTGTTTTTTGGGGAGGGGGGACAGTTTGTGGGGTTTTTTCTGTTGTTCTTGTTTTTTGTTTTGGTTGGTTTGGGGATTTTTTTGGTCAAAACTGTCAGTGCAGGAAGGATCAACTCCCCACCCTTTAACAGGAAGAGAAATAAAAGTAATTCTTTCATTGCTCCTAAGAACATAAGTTCATGATTCAATGATGTTCATTACTGTGTTTCCCACTGCTGTCATGCTTTGAAGCTGGTTCCAAATTAAATCCAAACTCACCAGGAATCAGTGGGAAAAGACAAAGTTTATTCATGATCACACACACGAGATTCTCTTCTGTGAAAAGGCTTTGGTGGTTCCTGCAAAACAAAAGAATGGTCTTAGCTTCAGGTCTTACAGTAGTTATTAAAACAGATTCCCCTTAAGGAAGTTTATCACTCTTTTCCTGCCTGTTTTCACCAAGACCAGCTCGAGGCACTGGGCTGTTTTGGGGATTTGTGGGAGCACAAGGGAGGACTCTGCCCTGATCAGGATCAGAATCATCTCCTTGCCCTCCAGGCTCCCAGTGTGAGCTTCCTTTCAGCATCAAACCAGAGAGCTGAGGATGCTCAGTGCCCACCAGCCTGATCAAATGTTGGTTTCCTCTTCCTGTTACCCTAGGACAGCTGCCAAACATTAATTTAATAGAACTATAAAAATACAATTTTTTTTAATGGACCCGTGTTAAATCTGTGACATTTTGTTACAGGATACTAACAGAGAAAACGTATTATAATCAAATAAATTGTAATTTAATGGAATAATTGCAATAATTTTAAATTATTATATGCTATTTTATCTTACTTCATACTTGGTTTTTTATACATAATAGATTTTCTGAATCAAAGTTTTTTCACGTGTTACTAACCTTGATGTTTTATTTAGAACATCTCATATCAGAATGTAAAACACAATGTTAGGTGGGTTAGCAGTTTAGACACCAAATTTCAGTTGGTTTTGCAAAATGTGGGTTCAAGTTTTTATAGTTGTTATGGAGTTTTCATACCAACATTTATTCCTTCACATTTCATTTTTTCTAAGAGGTAATTATATGAATTTCAATTGTATCCCTGAATTTAAATTTACAGTTTAAATAAATGGACAATCTGTGTGTATTTTCAAGACAGTGAATCTATCTTTGGGTGGCAGATGTTACCTCTGCTTATAGTGGCAATAATTTGACTGGAAATTTATAGGAATAAAATACACAATTTTCTAGAAAAAGTGAAACCACTGAAAATAAATAAGTCATTAAAAAAAATTAAGTCAGAAATCAACCTATATGAATCTGAAGTGTATTGAGTGTTTCAGTTACTTCAGGAAGTTGATAACAGAAGAATATATATATTATCTATATATACATATATATCAGAGGAGCAGAACTGAAGTGAAGCTATTGCTCTCACAACAACATGACTGCAAATAATTAAAGTGAAGAATGAAGTTGTTGCAGCTACTTGAATCAGCATGGAACTTTGTGGGCATTTAAAAACTTGGGTAATAAAGAACGTTCTGCTCTGCATCCCACAGAAGATGGCTCACATCCAGTGAACAGCGAAGTCACTTCAGTGTGGGGCATAAACAGATGGATGTGGATGGCTTTCTGTGAGATTAGACAAAGAAACTCAACCATAGAAAATCACACATTCTCCACTGCAAGTACAGAGTAGAAAATTACCAGAGTGGATAAGGGGATTTCTCTGGCCTCTCTTTAGCTTGTAGTGAAGCAAATTATTAAAATTGAGCTCGGAGAGTCTCAAACTGTTGGCATGTGTGACATTCTTGAAAGTACTTATGAAAGCCATGTGTCGAGAGGGCTCTGAGCCTGCAGACAGCTGAGGAGAGGTTGTGAGCTGCTGCTGTTGCCAGTGCAGATTGGTAGGATGTGACCAAAATGTTTATAGTCCAAACTGGCTTGAAAAACACAAGTGTTCAAGAAAACAAATGAGCTGATTGCTAATATTTGTCTGTGTCTTGCAGCGTTTGGTTAGGTAACAAATAATGGGTCGCTTTATAGGAGAGAATGGAATTACTTCTTGCCATGCATAGTGAATGAGAAATCAGGGGGGAAATGTAACAGTGGTGAAGCATTTGAGGTGCCTGGGGAGTGTCAGTGTAAATCAGAGGGACTTCTGGATGCCAAATGGGATAGGAAGTTCAAAATACCATTATTGCATAAAGTTGAAAGAAAACAATGCCAGATTTTTATTTCACTGGTCTTAACTGGCACCATCTGCTCTTTAGCCTCCCAAGTCCCTGAGCCTCAGTGGGAATGAGGCATCATCCAAAGTATGGGAAAATGGAGTTAGGGAGCAGTTAAACTCACTAGAGACTGGCCCATGAGACCTGACTGGATGCACCCAGGGGAGCTGGGCAAGGTCCTGGTGAAGCTGCTGTCACCTTTAGAGGTCACAGTGCTCCATGGACATTACTGATGACTGGAAGAGGGGAAATGTCACACCCATCTTCAGGAGAGACAAGGTTAAATGCATCCAGGCCAATCAGTATCACTTCAATCACCGTGAATACTGTGGAGGAAATCCCCCTGAAAACCATATCCAGGCACATGAGAACAAGAAGTTGCTTGGTACAACCATTGTGAATTTATCAAGGGCAAATTGTATCTGATCAACTTGATTGATGATTGACAGATTCCTTTCAACTTGAATTACTTGGGGATTCTATGAATCAATAATATTTTTTCCCCTGTTACTGGCAGGCAATACTGGATTGAACCATCTTCCTCAAACAAACAACAAAATTTAAAATGTATGACTAAAACTTAGACTTTTCATGAGAATATAAAAGGACAGAAAGTAAGAGAGACTTCTATGCTCCCTGTGACTCTTTCAAAATATCAAATGTTATTTCAGATAATGAGTTTCTGGAGGATGTGGAACTAATAAAAGTTTTAACAGTATTCAACCCTGGGGTTGTGGTATCTTAGCTTTAGTTCTCCTTCTCTACCCATTTCTTATTTAACTAATAATCTTTGTGGTGTGGAGTACATCTGCTCCTTTTCAAAGTACAGCAGAGCAGCCACTCTTTCCTCTGGCCCTATAAACATTGACTGTAAGAGAAGAATGAGCATGCTGGAATAGTGTAACCTCTAGCAGTGACTGTGAAAAACAAGGTGAAGATAATGAACTACAGTGTTTCCTGCTACTCAGAGATAGAATTTGGAATGATTCCTGCTTTAGTTTCTGGCATATAGTAAGGACATATATTGACTTCAGATTTGGGGGGGTTTAATTCTCATTGGGAAGATGGCAGGGCATGCTAAAACAAGATATAATTTACAGACCTTTTTTTGGTATCTAATACAGGTATGTTTTATTATAGGAAGCATATGCATTGTTTATTTCAGATTTGTTACTAAGAATTATTATTACAGGTAAACAGATCTGAACACAGTTCTGTTGATTTTTGTACAGAGTCTGATTCTCCAGCAGTATTTGATGGTCAGAGAATGCAGGGAATTGCATTCACACAGGTTGTTTCTTGTTGAATGTGGCCTTCCTCAGTTTCTGATGCTGTCCCCCCTTCAAAGCATGAAGAAAGCCCTGAGGAAAACCTCTGTCTGTAGATCCTAAAGCCTTGGTCATCTTTATCAAAACTTACTGCTGTTTTTTTCCTGCTGCTGCTTGCCAGTTGTCATTGCTAAGGGTCCACCAGACTCTCACTCAGTTGCTGAGCCCCAGTCATCCAGTTGTGCTTGAATCAAAACCTGAAAGTGATCATTGCATATTGTACAGGAGAAAATCTCATTATTTTGGCTTATGCCCTTTTTTACTTTCTTTTCTGTAGCACCTCTTCTTTTCCATAGCACTTTAAACATGCTTAGCAGCATTTCATCAACAATTAAGACATCCCTAAGTGGAAAGCCTAAAAAACCACATTGCATTGTTCTGTAAGTGAAATTCTGGTCTTGAGAACAGATGATTTTCTGTAGACTTCCTCCGCTATGTGGTATTTGCATATTAGTATGGAGAGACTGGACTTACTGAAGTTATTTTCACATTGTGGAGAAGATTTACTACTTGTGACAGCACTTGAGAGTGTGAAGTATCTGCCTGCTTTATTTTAGAAATTTAATCGTGCTGAAGTGGAAGGAAATCAATTTAAAAGTGTGGGTTGAAAATGAGGAATGTTCATCCAATATTTGTGTGATAAGTAGGGAATAATTCAATTCAGCACAATCATACTTGAAATATAAACCCATTTAAAACCTATTATTGTAATTGCATTAACTATTACAACAGAACTAGCCAGATTGATTCTGCAAAGTATATATTAAAGTTCCTGATTTCTATTAGAAGAAAATTTGTTGACCACTTCTGCAAACTGTGTATTAAATTTAAATGTCTAAAGTTTTAATTCTTTTGTTACGCTTCAGGTTTAGTTTCTAGACTTTTTTTGTTCTGTGCTGGAGAATCAGGTACAGGAATCATCCTGCCCTAATCATCTAGGATGACACCAGAACTCAGTTTTATTATTGGGATGAAGTGTTAGAAGATATAACGTTATTTTAGTCACCATACTTTAGAAGGTAAGCTAATGTATCTCCTTCAGACACAGAAGGCAGCAGTGACCAATGGTTTTTTTTAAAGAATGGGGGGAGTATTGGAATATTCTCATGTTAATAACCAGTGCTGAGTAAATGTAGTGTTCCAAGAACCATAGTTAAATGTACAGCATCTACTACTTCATTTCACAGTCACACTGTTTATTTTCTTGATGGCTCCAGGGTCATCAAGTTTGAGGGCAGCTAAATAAACCCCAAGTTCTGTCTGATTTAATCACATCAGTGGAATTTACTGAATATTTAATGGTTGTTCATGGTTGGAGATGCTAAGGCAGGTGTGCAAAAGGCCAAGTCTTGCATCAAGTTGATGTCATTAAAGATCCTTAAAGCTGTCTGGAAAGAACAGCTCCTGCAGTGCAGAGCTTGGAGTATCAACCTTTCTGTCTAGGAGTATTTAGGATTTGGCATGACTATCACTCTTAGCCATCTTCATGTTAAGGTTCATTTTCACTGAAAAGGACAATACATTTAAATGTATATAAAAGGACAGAGATTGAATCAGGACTAGGAAGGGAAGGTGACTTTAGGCCCTGTGGAAAGCTGCTTTGATTATGTCACATTACCAACCTGTTTCTGTCCCAGTACAAAATAACAAATAAATTGAGATAGATAAGTAGCAGATAGCTTTTAAATGTTTTTTTAATTAGTTCAAAATAATTTCAGGTGTTTTGTCAATCTTCTATTCACCGCTGATGCCTGTGAATAAGCTATCTACTTTTATTTTTCCTTGTTCTCTTGGATCCATGCAGATTTGTCTGTGGATGTGGTGTGTGCACATCTACAAGAAAAACTCTTAACAGCAATTTTCTATAGTTCTGGTAATCAGTGTCTGCCTGTCTGTAAAGAACAGGCTCATCCCTCTCTTCCTTGCTGTGCTGATGAGCATTTGCACAGTGTAGCTGAACACGTTTGTGGCTCCATAGAATGAAGGAGATTTACATTTTTATTGCACGGGCTGCACGCCATGCATAGCTGTGACCTTGGGTTACTTCTCTTGAGACTGAAACTTCATGGCCAGTGAATATTTGTATGCATATGGATTTCCTCAAGACTCACATTAATACATAGCCAGATTTGATGGGATTTGGCATTTTCCATAATTTCACATCATGTCCCTCTACAAACATGAAGCTTTCATTGAGTTTGACCTGTCTGTTGTGCTCTTTACCCATGTCCATGTTTGCAGTAATAGAGCAAACCTGTATGGAATGGAAAATGGGCCAAGTTCCTTTATCAAGGTGCTCTTGTCTCAACAGGGATGTATTAATTCTTTGTTGTTCCTTCTTTTCATTAAATAGTGTTCTCAAATGTTGGCATAACATGGAAGTGTTTTCTTTCAAACTGTTCACTTGGCCCCCCAGGAGACAGCTCTTTCAATTCTATTAGCATGTTGTAGAATGGGAAGATGTTAATCTTTCCTGTGTATCTTATACACCCTATAACAATACTACATAGATACAGTATATGAAGAGTATAAATAATAAGAATAATCCAAGTCCTAAAGCAGTAGTTAGACCATGAGGAAAGCAAACAGCTTTTGTGGGTTGAAGTTTTCTAGGGGCTATTCTCTCTATTTTCACACTTTCTAGTTTAATTTTTGGAGGAGAAAATATTCATCCTTGCTAATTTTCCCCGACAATTCTTTGTGCATCTCCTCTTTGTTGCAGTGCAAGAAAGTTCAGAAAAAAGTTTACTGCAGTAAAGTCATGAAACCCTTTTAAACAGGAACTTGTCCTTCCCATCTAATGCCTAGGAAGCTTCATCAGTAATTAGCAGCCACAGAAACTGCTTGTATGGGTGAGATGGTGCATTTGGATTTTGCTTTCCAGCTGTGGCAGCTACAGATTTTTGGAGGAGAGTTTGAGCAGCCAAAGCCTGGCATTGTCAAGGCTTCTGTTCACCTTTTCCTCAGGAAGCCCATGATAAAGCTTCAGTCCGTCATACATTGCTAGATTTTTTTTCCATTTTTTATTCTATTTTGTCAAGGTTTACTAATGCTGCTCTACCCTTGTTCTTAGGTGTAGATGCAGCTGCCAGTGGCCCTCTCTGAGTGTCACTAAGGCTAAACTGAGCAGTTGCTGATGTTGTAGCTAATTCTTTAAGTGGAGAAAAAAAAATGCAAGCGGGATACTGCTTTCCTCAAGAGTAATATTTCTTATTTATCACATACTTTGATTATTTTAATTTTTATGTTGGTATTATGAGACCTCAATTGCAGTTCAGAGAGAATTTTGCCTTTGAAAGGCTCAAAGCTGTTTTCGGTTCAGGTACCTCTGTCCTGGCAGCGTTTGGAGCTGGAGTTGACGATCCCCAGCAAGTTCTTCAGCACACCTGGCAGGAAAACAGGGCACGTTGATACAGAATTTGTTACAACTTCTTCTTTCCTCTTCTCCCCAAGACATCCATTTTCTGCCAGCAGCATTTTTCCAGGGGAAAATCTATTTCAGTGGTAAATTGCTGATCTGCTCTGAACACCATGGGCAGGAGAGGTCACTCTGTCACTTTGGCAGTTCTATTACCCAACCATTGCTGTGGCCCTCTGAGTCACCAGCGTTCGTTTATGGGAGCTGAATTAATGAGGAAACCAGGGCACCCTAATGCCTTCAGGAGGGAGCAAGACAGCAGATCCCAGTGCCAGGGATACAGATTGTGCATTTACTCCAAGTGTTTAGGATGTGGATTCTCAGCCTAGTTGGAAATGCTCTTGACTGAGAATAAAAAGCAGGAAGCTGTCTCAGGGAGAACCTGGTCCTTGGTTAGAAGTTGTTGCAAATTTCCTTGTAATAAAAATAGAATCTGTTCTTTTCTGCTAAAGGTAATTTGACTTGTCGAAAGGAAATAGGAGCATTAAGTACAGCAAAATTGCTTTAATTGCTAGTGTTAGTAGATAGAACACAAAGGGAGCAGATCTGCTGTTTTAAGATGATACAGTTTTGATTATGAGAGTTTTTTTTTGACAGGTCACATTTCTATTTAAAATCACGTTTTAAGCAATCTGCCACATTGGGAATCTTTAAAATTTGAAATCATGCATGATTTTCTCATTTGACAATGTTACCAGCTTAGTCTGGCAGCAGAGCTTATCAAAATCCTGTCGTCTCAGCACTGTGAATTTGTTCACATTCTAAAACTTCATTTTTTATTAAATTAACAAATCAATAGCTAAAAGGATCAATGGATTTGGTAGCAGCTGGCTTAATCTCAGCAGAAATGGATTGCTGCCAAACTCCATGTTGTTGTTTAAATTGATTCAGCCAAACATCTTTTGCTCAAAAAGTCAGTTGTGGTGAGAGAAATGCATTTTGTTTAAAAATCACATATAAAATCGGCAGTCTTTTGTACATGAGTGCACATGGACCCACACTTTTTTTGTTTTAAGAGACTCTAAGAAACAGAAATTGCTTTGCTGAAGACACCCTCTCAGCACCTGCTTAGGGGTCATTTGTCCAAATTTGGCACTGCTGTTTACAAAAATGAAAGAGCATTCAAATTTTTTCTGCGTTTGTGTTGGTTTTCTGCTCTACATCTGTAAGCATTTGATACTGTTCTCTGTTTTCCCAGGCATTCAGCATTTACATAAAATACAGATAATATTTTTTGTCTCTGAGTGCCAGCGGAATGAAAGCTAAGTACACAGTAGGCACTTTACAATCCTTATCACAGGCCATTAGACACTAATGTACTATAATAATGATCTTGGTAATTGCTCTCTCACCTCACAGCACACCTGTGACTCAATTAATGCATTTTTTGATCTATTTCTTTTACATAAATGAAATCCCCTAATGAAAATTCTTTTATGAACTTTCTACGGTGAACATATAGAGCTCCATATGTAGAACTGTGATTTAAATGGTTGTGAAACATTAGAAATTCCACCTGTTTCCCCACTCTCCAGGTATTTGGGGCATCAACTTGATTTCAAATCCAGTTTTGGAATCCCTTCCAAAAGGCTTCCAAAGGCCCTCCAAAGAATTTTGCTGAGCATTTTAAGGTGAAGTGGTACCTTGACCCAACTCGGGTACCTATAGAAAATAAAACATAATTGTTGGGCCAACCCTGGAAATGGAGCAGGCAGTTCCCTAGCTCAAAGCTGGTTCCTGAAGGGTTGCCCAAAGGCTGTTGTATTTCTCCCTGAATTTCTTTTACTGTTCTTCTTCACACTCTAATTTGGGCGGGATGAAGTGCCTCAAGCTCAGTGCTTGGACTGTGCTGTGGCTGGTCCCCTGAGACAAGAGTAAGACATTGTGCCCTTTATTTTCCTGGCTGCTGTGTATCAGCAGCTGCTGCTGTTTTACCTGACAAACACATCTTCCTTCTCAAAGCCTCTTCTTTTGAGGGTTTCTTTCAAGGGTGACATTTTGAACCTCACTTCAGAACACCTGGGCTTGAATGTACATCTCAGTGCACGCTGAGCAGCATGGGCACAGAAAACCTCTGTCCCCTCGAGTGACAAGCCAGCAGGTGTCAGAGACTCAGGGAGAAAGCCAGGCTGATGGAGGGGGATGCAGGCTTTTTATGGAAGCACCCTGAATCCCCCAGAAATCTCCCAGTCTGATGAAAGACTACCTTTCCATGACAGTCCTAGGAGCTCTTGTGATAGATCTGAGAGGTCTCAGGACTCCCACTGACAGCTCCGTTGCTTTGGGAATTCTGACTCACTTCTAATCATCTCCCTTCATGACAGTGGGCTGTGAAACAAAGGTTCTCTTCTCTTTTCTGTTTCCCCTCTCCACCTTTGGCTTTTTTGGACAAGTATTATGGTAATACACTGCCTGAGGCCACACTGGGTCATGGCCACTGCTACTTTAGGACTCAATTTCCACATGGCTAGCTCAGTCTTCACATCCCTTTTCAGCTATCACTTTCCTTTGGCGTAGAAGCTCTGATTGTATGGCTCTGGATAAGTTTGAGGGGTTTGGTATCAAATGTCAGTGATTATTTAGAGATTATATTACACTTATTTCCTAATGCTACTGGGAGTGCTTTCAGTCTTCAGTTCCCTTTTAGAGTTTGGCCTTTGGATACAGACCTTAAGCTTCACCAGAACAGGGGGTTAGGGATGCCCACAGTGTGGAAGGTACAGAGGAACAACACACCTTGAGGTGCCTCCAGTGACTAATAAGCTCACCATGTTCTGGAGAGAGGCAGAGCATGGTGTGTTTCCTTCACCTCCTTGTTCAAATTGTCACTACCAGCACCTAGCAATTCTCTTCTGTCACCCTAATCCATCACAATATTTCAGTGGGATGGAGAATGGCAGGCAATAAAATGTCTCCTGGAATATAAATGGACTCCTAATTTGTTTTTCTCTGAGCCATTATTTCTTGTGTGATGGTCTTCTCCCAGGTGTTTCAGGCCTGTCAATCAGTTGCTGCAGGCACTTGTTTTCCTTTCCCAGGTTGTGCTATCTCTGGACCTGGCAGTTACAGTGAAACACCTAGCAGCTGTAATGCCATGTTAAAACCAAACAGAATTCAAAGCTTGTCACAAACAGAATCTGAAACACAAACTGCATTAACAGAAGGGCAAAGAGTTCTCCACCAGGACCGAGTTCAGTTCCCTGGGTGTTGATGGAAGAGTGCTCTGAGCTTCCTGATCACTGGTGGAAAATTAGTTGCTGTGAGACATTGACTGATGGAATAGGAATGGCTGTGCTTTCCATGTCATAGCAGAGTATTTTGGGACAGTAACAAGAACTTCTGTGCTCCAGTGCTCTCTGCATCTGCCTTGCAGATCCTTGCCTCACAGATGTGCTTTCTGTGCTGCTTCTGCTGGAAGTTACATTTAGTCTTTGCTCATGTCCCAAAGGCCAACAGAACAAGCTCCCTGACTGATTGATTTCCAGGTAATCAGCTTGCCTGTGAGGGATTGATTAGTTCTGCTTCATCTGTGAGCAGGTCTCAGAAGATCCTTTTCTTAACAACACAGAGTACTCAGCAAGCCACCAATGCTCCTGCACTGACTTCAGTCATAGGGAATTCTGTGATACCAGGAGCTACCTAATTATCAAATTGAGATGGACAGAACTGGACTGTAGTGCTTAAAAATACGAGTTATAAACCCCCAAAATCCAGTAGGTTGTGTAATAAAATTAAAATTAAAATACTGGCATATGGTGAAGACAACGAAGTCCGGCTGGTTGCCAATTTACCATATTAAATTTTAGTTGGCTGTTTTCTTAGCAGTGCCCAGTGAATATTCTGTGCAATGCTTACATGAAGTGTCTGGGTCACTGTCTGTACTGACAACTCCAAACCATCTCTCTCTCTACTGTTTTCACTGCCTTTTGGTTCAAGACTCCATCAACTGGACCCTCCTTCCTGACCGTGAATACCTAAGCCATAGGATGCACCTTTTCAAAGTTCACAATAAATTACCTATAATTTGCTAGATCAGTGAAAACAATCTCTAGTCAATGTTAGCAGGTTGCAAAACTAAGGGCTAGGGTTTGCTAAGGGTTAGGGTCAGTATGTTATATATTTATTACTGTTTATGTTTCTCATTTGATACATAGTGCATCACCATCTGAACGAACCTCCTCTTCAGTTTGACAGCTGGGCATTTTAATGTATATATAGGTGTTCCTATAAATTGCCTCATACAAAGGAAATGCTGGCAGTTGCCAGGTGTTTTTCTCCAGTTAGAAGCACTAACCAATTCTATTTCTTTCTGTTCTGGGTAAAACCTACAGTCAGTAAAAGGCCACATTTTTCCTGTAACACCTTTTTGCTCTTGAAGCCCAAGAGAAACCTCCAGCCATTTGTTCAGGTCAGTTCTATTTCAGTGAGCTTTGCTTGAACTTAATGTGGCAAAGAAGTAGAGAAGAAAAGTAACTCCATGTCCCTTGAATTATTTTTGTGCACTGAGATAAGCGAAAGTAAGACAGAAGCCATGGCACATTGCATCTGATGAAATAATGTTCAATTTATTACAGCATTTTAAATCCTGGCCACTGCACCACTAACACTGACCCTGAGGGTACCCTTGCCAGCTTTGCCCCACCACCAGGCCATATTCTAGAAACATCAGTCTCATCCCATGTTTCTGGTTAGTGCATAGCAGGCTTGCCCAGTAGAATAGCAGTTTGGCACTTCAGCTGAAATCCCTCCTTTCAGCTTGGTATTATAAATAAATAAAGAATATATTGCATAAAATATAATACTTAATAAAGCAAAACCCAGCACTAACTTACCAAAAATGAGTCCAAATAACAATTAGGAAGCAACAGCCCACTGCTGTGAAGCTAATCATTAGCTCTCCATCATTGCTTTGAACGTGGGGGCATCATATTTTTTATTTAAACAATGTGCCAGCAGCAGGCTGTGCTAAAAAGCATAACCATCAGCTGCAACAGCTTGTCTGGCTGGTTATTCATAAATGGCAGTAATTCCAGCTGCTTTCTTACTCTGCTGTGTATCAAACACCTCACCTTTGCTTCTGTATGTTTTAGAGAAAAGATGAGAGACAGATGATAGATAACTGTTAGTACTCATTGAAATTATTTTGTGGGCAAACAGACATCCCTGCCTTGGGGATTGTCTTGGGGATTTTAGAATCTTACCTTATCTGTGTGGGGATTAATACAAAAAAGTATCTCTTCATCTTTTTATGGTTTCAGGCTGTTTTTTTAGAAATCTAGGCAAACTTGCATATGCAGACTCAAGGAGCCATGGAGGAATTACTGCTGTTTGCGGTGTGAGGCGAGTTCCTTCTTTTTATTTGTTTTTGAAAAGTCAAATTACTTTTTCAATTCTAGCACTTTGTTACTGGCTGGGAGAGGGGATTATTCAGGGACCTTGATGATTCTTCATATATGCCACATTGTACTGATCCACACTCTTCATCTTCATGGCCCACGTCAAAGCTTAGGAATTCAGATGAGCTCGGAATTCAGCTGAGCTCACTTCCATCTTGCTGGAGGTGAGTTGTGAGTGCTGCTCATGGGGACTCAGGGACAATCTGTGTCTTTCCCCAGTGTCCTGAGTGTTGATGCACCTGATGAGCATTAGCATTAAGGAAAGGAGGGGCTGTTGCAGCTGTAATGCAGTATCAGCACAGCCCTAAACTCCAGTTTGTCACAACCACCATAGGAGCTCTGTCCTCTTCCTTCTATCAGAGAATATCTTCTAAAAGCTCTTGCAGAAATTTTTTTTTGTTCTGCGTTGAGAGTGGAATTTAAAGTTCCCCCTGCCTTTGACTTTGATGAGTTTGTAGTGGTTCTGCTTTCTGAATTCTTGTGGGTTTCCCACAAAAACATTTCCATTTTCAACTCACCCCTTGGGAAAATACAGCAGCTTCAGCCTGCTGGAATGGGGTACTGCTGAAAGCAGTACCAGCAACCCAAGTGAGAGAGTACAAGAGATGGCACAAATGTTGCTGAGGTGGCTTACTTAGCATGACCAGGATGAACTTCTGGTATTTACATTAATGTTTACTATTAATTTTTTCCTAACCTTCTGCTCAGCCCTTCAGGGGAAAGGCTGACGTTGCACTCTGGAAGCTGATACTGCTGGGTTTGATTAGATTATAGGGACAGGAGATTCTCCATCTTCCCACACCTCTTGCCAATTAAGATTAGGAGTCTCACAGTTGATTCAAATCTCATTATTCCACAAACATCATTAAGATTGTATGTATTTCAGTTTTGCAGTAGAGAGCAGTCTATAAAGAAGCAGTTATAATAATAGGGATGAAATTCTAAAGGCTTAATTGGGATAATGAAGGAGATACTAGAAGCACTATGAGGGCTAACACTTAATGTGGCACTGAACAGAGGTTGCTTCCAATTTTATGTTTCAGCAATAGTATAGTAACTCATGGATATCCTCTTTGTATTGACTTTTTTGTTGTTCTTATGCTTTTGATTGCTGCCTTAAGTCCTTCTGTAAAAAAATAAGTATCCGAGGTCATTATTTTCTTCTTATTATCAAATATTATCAAAAGTGGTAGGGAATATACCTTCCAGGCCTCTTTGGGGGGTGTTTGTATTCCTTGAATATAGTCTGTGTGGACACAAAGAGACTGATTAGGATCCATTCTGCAAGTACAGAATTCATAATACATGATGGAGGAAAGGGTGATGAGGATGAAGAGAAGGTATAATTCATTCCCAATTATTAGAAATATTATAGGTTTGTAGCCTGAGCTGATAACAAGAATACCAGAGATGATGTATGTGTTTTTGCAGGCCAGTGCTACCTGTAGCTCCAGTTCCTGTGCCTTTCTTAATTTGACTTCTAATCAGGCTCCTCTTTATCAGCTGTGATAGGTTTGAAATGTATACATGCAAATTTATAACTGAGATGAGATGTATTAATTTCATATCGATCTCCATTTTCGACCTAAGCTTCCATTGAACCCTAAAACATTTATCACTGCAATAATTACAAATTGAAAAGATTGTCATTTACTATGCTTAGGTAATTTAAGATAATCTTTCTGTTTTAAGCAATGTTATGTTTCATAACAAAAATTTTTGCACCATATAAATGGCATTAATCATCATCTAATAGAAAGGTCTCCATTTCGTTTTTTTGGTGTCTCTGAGTTATCAAATTCATCTTCCTGTCACATTTTACCTGGGAGAGTGCTCCCCACCTTGCTACAACCTCCTTTCATGTGATTGTAGAGAGTGAAAAGGTCTCCCCTGAGCCTCCTTTTCTCCAGGCTGAGCACCCACAGCTCCCTCAGCCACTTCTCATATGGCAGACACTCTAGAAACATTTTTTTACTCCCAAATAAAATTAATGTAGTTTTGTGTGTGTATTTCTATATCATGTATCTGTTTTTCTAAAACTAAACATCTGTGGCTCTGTTGCTTTTTATAGTGATTGAAAATGTTCATGGCAAGTGTAGTTACATTACTGTAGCTGAATTTAACAGTGGCTGTTTGTCTCGCTTGAGTTTTCTATTAAAAAATCAGCCCATAAAATAAAAAGATGCCAAATGGTACAGCCCATTGTTACTCTTGAGATGAACACAGATTGCTGATTTTTACAGTTCCAAATACTGAGTGAAGGCAGCAGTGTCTCATTTACTGTCAGAATTGTAGCTCCTGACCTTTGTCTCGCAGTCATTTTGCTCACAGTATGAGAAACGTGAACGTAAGTGAAGGAAAAAGGTGAAAATTGACCACATACAAGCAATGTGCCACCCCCAGGTGTGAAATAAATGTGATGTTAACTGCTGTAAGTCTTGGACACAACCAGAGTCCACACATCAGTGAGTGAGCTGTAGCTCTCTTGCATCCTGTCATGTGCCCACACCTCAGCTAGCACAGACGTATTTATCAACTCAAAAGCTCTCTCTTCTGCACACTTCCTAATGAGTATTTAAAAGCTGAAATGGAGTTAAACTTTACCAGAATTAAATTCACAATCTGATGGGGAATGGCAGTGCAGCATCAGTAATTGCCATTTGTGTAGTTGTGTAATCCTAATTTCTTTTGATTGAGGGATTATTCCAGACATGTCTAATCATCGCTCAAATATCTAAAATGATATACAAAAAATTTTTGCCAGTTTTTTTTAAGTGTGTGGTTGCCCTGAAATGTTACCAAAAACACATATAGCCATTTAAAACTTTAAACATTTTTCTTTCAGAATGAAAACTGTCATGTGAATTTATGTACTTAAAAATAGCAGGGTACCATAACCACACAGCCCTACTAAGGTGATGCGAATGACTTCTAAAAAAATTATTTTTGAGCTAAACAGTCTGTAGTTAAAGTGTCAGTTTCATGCCAAGTCTGTCTGATTGTATGTTTGCAGCTGTGAAAAAAAGTGGGGAAAAAATAATAAAGTAAATTCAGTTACTTGGGATGACCTTATGACGCTGTTTTGGGGTGTTTGGCCCCGCATTTAGAGAGCTACAGCCCCTCGTGCCCTGTGGCATGTGAGGGCGTGGCACTTGTAGTCAGGATAATTAACTGCTAGAAAAGCCTGAATAAGTCCCACTGACCTCTCTAAGCTTAAAGCTTTGGCTGGGATTTTTCAGGATGGGGATAATGTTATTTTCTTCATTTGGGAAATACTTAACGCTGTAGTGTGCATCCAGTATAGCTGGAAATGAGAAATAAGCCTCTCTGGTACTGCTTCAGCACTTTTAGGAAAGATTCAGCTTTTATGCAGATTTAATATGTTTTTATAGTAACACTTAACTGTGTTCTTAAGCTCAAATTTCTCTATCAATACTAGAAGTCTTACTGGAGGGAACATTTTTCATATCAACCTGATTATTTGAGAATTCATATTAAAGTCGTGGTTCATCTCTGTGAGATTCCTGTGAAATATCAGTGTGTTCAGTAGAAATACTTAACTCTGATTCTTGTCATCAATCATGTGAAATATCCCAGACACAAAGATTGAAGATTTATCCCACGAATATTCCAGACACAAGGATTGAAGATTTATCTTACATAACTACTTCAGTGAAACACAAATTAGAAACCTGTTCAGCTAAAGGGCACCTTCATGATTTTTGCTTTATTTAAATGGGGTTGGATGGGGTTGCATCATCAAAGGATTTATTTCTGTCCTAGAAGGTGAATATTTGAGACAGTAGTCAGAGCTTTCCCTTGGCTTACCCAGGGCATTGCCTATACACTGAAATCCACATTAATCTGAATGTGATGATGGGTTGAGAGAAGTTGGCAATGTTTGCTTGTGAAATAAAAAACAAACAAAAAACCCCCCACCCAACAAACCAAAAAAAGCCCACCAGGAATGTTGGTGTAATCTGTACCTGTGTAAATACAGTTCAATAGTTTCTGTAATTTGGGGCCAAGTACTGCATTTGATTCTATGTGGATGTGAGGAAAACTTGAATGAACTAATTACAGAATTTTTTGTGTTAGTTCCATGGCAAAATAGGTATTTCAATACTGTGTTAGTTGCTGACATAAATCACAGAGTTTTTATCCACAAGTACCACATTGTGTTACTCCCATGTCTTAAATGATAGAATAAGATTACATAAAATTGATTTTGTAGAAGACAAAAAGATGGGTTGAAAATAATTTTTAATAATCAAGATTATTTACCTGTGAGCTTGTGGGCATTCAGAAACAATACAAAAGAAAATTGTCTTTGGTTCTCACAGAGGCATGAGTACTTTATTTTCAATTTCAGTCAAAACTGAAATAGTCTGGGGATCATGTTTGTTGTCTTTAAAAATCAAGTTTGTGAACTTCTCTGAAAACACATCCAAAAGGACTCTATTTCAAAGGCCAAATGCCTGATTTTATAAGAACATTTCAGCATTTTTTGCAAATGAATTACCCAACTTTACAGTTACCTGTCTGGATTGGGACATTTAAATATTCCTTGTGATTGCAGTAATTTTGTCTGTGTGCCCGAACTCCTGACTTGTACATGCAAATACAGCAGAGCCTTAAATAAATCTCACATTCAAATGCAGACCTGCATGTGCAATCTTGGCCACCATAATTAAAAATGCAAGCATGATTTTAAGTCTCTCCTTTTAAATACTGGATTATTTGAAGTATTTTTTAAAGTGGGTTATATTGTTTTCTCATTGCTGTTGCTTCTTGCTAATTATATTAATGTAAAAGAGACAGTTACACAGAGAAGAAAAAATTGCAGTGCTTTAGCTGATCTATTATCAAAATAATTGCTGTAGTGAAAGCAGTGAACCCTGAAAAGTTTAGTTTTTGATCTTAAGCCATTAAAAACTGCAATGTTATAATAAGGCCATAATAGGAAACAATAACCTTGTAAATAGAGACTGCAGTGTACTTCAGATTTTTATTGTTAATAACTGTCTGTAAGGATATTGCATTCCTTCAGGGTTTGCCTTCTCTAGAAACTTTTGGTTTTTGTCAAAAGTGGAAACAGCCTCAGAAGAAAATTAGTTCCAAAAAACCCCACGTGCAAAGCAAATTGAATAATGGCTATCATAGGAATTTAATTAACCCAGGCTAGCAGATTAATTTGTTATGGATAAAGAAAAGTGCATCTGCAGATTCCAAGGGGCTGTTACTGCACAGGGAAAAGAGACATCTATGACTAACTACTTATCATATGTTCAGAGCTGAAAACAGAAAGGTTTCACTTTAAATCTTTCTAATAGTGGGAGGTATTTTTCTAGCATTTGGTTATTATGTTCAGACCAGGAGAGGATGATTCTGTAAGTGTTCTCCCCAGCAGATACAGGAGATAGATAATGTGCAAAGGAATTAGCCACAAAATGGATCTGATCTATTCACACCATTTTTTCCTCTTGCAGAAAGATATACTTGGTATGGTCTAATGCCTGTTTGCAGTGTCTCCTAATAAGTTAGTCTTCAGCTGTACACAGGAGCTGTGAAAAGAGAAGTTGGGCATTAATTCCTCTTGAAATAATTCAGAGGAAGTCCAGCAAACACAGGTTCCTTCTGTAGTTACAATAAATGGTATTTCTTGCTGCTGTATTCAAGACAGTGGTCAGAAACTTATCCCACTTCTGCCTTACCAATTCCCCTTAAAGTCTTTCCTAATTTCAACAATGGAACAATGATTAAAAAGTGAAAAAGAACAATTAAAGCGTTACTGATATGAAACTTTAAAATAAAGAGTTTTCACAGCTACTGTGGAGAGATTTGAGGACTCAGTAAGTTCTGCATTGCCCTGAAGTGTTCTCAGGGTTACATTGCTGCTTTTCTGTTTAAAGGTGATTGCTGGAGATGGCTGCTTGCAGCTGTAATGATATTTTCCTTCCATTCTTTTCCTGCACACCTTCCTTATCCCAGGAGTATACACTGATATATTGCAGGAAGAGATTACATCCCTTCTTTTTCTCTGCTGTCATGTTGATTGCCATTTCTATTGTGTGCCCTAATTAGCCTGAGTGATTCCTTTCATTCACTATCTTCCTAAAACACAGTGATGCTCCTTTAAAAATTATGCAGTGTAGAAAGCAATATTTTTACTGCCTCCTTTAAGGGTTTAGGAAATCTGTTTAATTGTGCTTTCTCTATAGGGTCTATTAATAAAATATCAACAGAAATAAAGACTAATTTATTTGGGTGTGGAGCAGTGCATTTGAGTATTTGTAGTTCTCACCTCAACCAATTTATTGGACTTCAGGGATCCCCACCACAGAGTTAGCAGCACAAATCAGTGAGGGTGCCTCCTGTTGGTTTTGTCTTTCTTCCATCACTGATGAAGTACTTCAGTCTTGCAGCCATTTTTGTCACTTGGCACTTCTGTGAGACTTCAGGAAGGAGTATCTGGACTAAAAACACACAAAATTGCTGTAAGTTGCAATATAGCAACTTTTTCTTTTAAAAAAATCTTTTAACTCATGAATACATTGTATAAAGCATTTTAAGGGCTATTTTGAAAAGGGTGCAGCTGTGTAGCCTGTGTTATGAACAGGGGATTTTTATGGATATTGTCTTTATCTGGATTTCAGTGCTTGATATTTCAGTGAAATGAACCTCTTTTCAGCTGCTTATTTTGCTAATTTTGTATTGATTTATTGTATTCATTGGAATACTAATTTGCTAATTCTGTATTCAGTGGAACATCCTTACATGCCATCTACCTGTTGTAGCAGTAAATTTTATTTATTTTATTAGTCTGGAAAAAAAATTCATCCAGTTCTAAGAATTAGGTGAAAAAGAGTTTTATCAGGATTGAAAACATTTTCCATCTCTTTCTTTGAGAAGTATCTCTGCATTTAGAACCATATTCTTAAATTCTAGTCTAGTGTTTAGGATGCTCATGTTTGTTTTGTTTAGGTTGTTTGGGGTTTTTTTAATATAAAAATGAGTCTGTGCAGAAGAGAATTCACCTGGGCTGTGTAGCACAGCCCCCAGCTCTTTGATGAGCTGTTGGATTGTATCTAGTATGAAAGGCAGTGGTTAAATTAATATAAATTAATAAATACATATAATATAACTTAATATAAATTAATTAATATCTTGTCTGTATGTATTTCTTGGATAAACCTCAGATTCTTTTAAAACATCCTATGTGACCTCAATAATTTTTCAAGTTACTGTATTGAAACTAGTGTTTTATACAGAGAAAAACTGTGCTGTTGTGAATGGAAAATACTGTTTGATAGGCAGCAAATATCTCCTTTGTCATTTCTTCTAATAATTTTTGTAAAAAACCTCCATAGAATATTGAAATGGGGCAATGACAGAAAAGTCACTGGGGGGGAAAAAAAGAATTAGCACAAAGAAGAAAAACATTTAATTTCATTTACCTATCATGATCATGTAGTCATATTTGAAGAAGCAGCCTTATACCTGTCTCTTCTTGTCTCCTCTGCCTTGCTCCTCTCTGAAGTCAAGGGTTTGAGTAATGCTCCTATCAGGTCTCCAAATCTAAGAATAGAAATATTAGAGCAGAGATATCACCAGGGGAAGGCACTGACTGCAGCATATGAACACAGAAACATTTAAGTGCAGACCATAGCACCCAGAAACATTACTCATCAAATTTATTGCAAACCAAAGAGGGAAATCTGTCTGTTGTCCCCCCAAAGTTGGGTCACTGTGTCATTAAGTTTTCTAGGGATGTCACCTGTCCCCTCCTTACTCTCTGTAGGAACTAAATCAAACTAGAACTTTGTTTTCTCGATACCATGGTGTCTTTTATTTTTGTAGTTTGAACTAACTAGCATGTTGGATTATTTATAATCTGTGATGGCTGGCCTTCCTCCACTGGTTCTTCCTCAGGTCTCTAGCAACTCATGCTGCACAGTCTCACTATCAGTTTGAACATGACCCAAAGTGAATCCCCCTCACAGTCTGTTCATGACCTGAGTAAAACAAGAATCATGGGAGAAAAATGAGATTATTTAACCAGATAGGACTCACAATCAAAGGCTGTCCTCATAGCTTTGTTGTCCTAATTCTGTAATATCCCAATTTTGATTCTGTGATTGTGTTCTGCCTTTTTTTAATATAGAGCATCCAGCTTTCATTGCATTCTTTTTTCATGTTCTTTTCTATCTTTTCTAGACGCTTCTACTAAAGTACAAATTGGTTGAAGTAATATTGTAGTTCCTTCTTTCTGCACTGTGGGTAGAATAGAACA